>QVTF01001552.1:0-38875 GCA_003573665.1 Oxygymnocypris stewartii | reverse complement strand
CTCTCTCTCTCTCTCTCTCTCTCTCTCTCTGAGAGCAGTCAGAACTGGTTTGAGGTCAGCTTGAGTACAGTTCACCATTTCTGGCTTTTACTGAAGCAGTGTGCCATTATCTGAGCTACACACAAACAAACACACACAGATGCACGCGGTGGGGACGTTTCATAAGACTATCGATTAATAGCATGGCACAGATAACAGAATGCATTGTGGGTTTGAATGTTGACACTGCTGTCCTCATAAAATGACAGAATAGGCAGTGTGTGTGTGTGTGCGCATGTGTGTGTCTGTGTGTGTGTGTACGTGCGCGTGTGTGTGTCTGTGTGTAAGTGTGGCCCGTTATATCTCTAAATCTGGCGGAATAACACTCAAAAATAAAATATGTTTGATTGTTTCAATCATTTAGTTTATGTCATGCAAGTATGCAAATTATACCGTTTAATTTCATGTTTAAAACCTATTCATGTATTTTTGTTAGTCTGTTTGTTTTTTAAAGGTAAATAGTTCGCAAACTTCTGCACACTAAGGCTATGTTCACGCTGTGAACATTAGTGCTAAATTCTGATTTTTGTTTTCTTAGATCTGATTTTTTTGTATAGCTGTTCACATTTTTGTTTTAAATGTGGCCAATATCAGATTTCCAGTGTGAACAGATCATGGTTCTGAACTGATCCGCATGCACAAAACAACAATACAAACAGGGTTGCCAAGTTTTCACAACAAAATCTGCCCAATTGCTTTTCAAAACTATAGCTCCATCGTATTCCGGGGGTAAATATAGCAGATAGCTTTAGTGTGGTCACTTCAATCCACTGAGTTGAAAACAACAGTGAAAAGGTAACCGAAGACTTGCAGTGTGAATGCATAGCCAAAGTTGGTTGGAATTGAAAAGATCAAATACCATGTGGTTTGTGCTATTCATGAGAAAAACAAGATCTTAGTCACATGTGAGCAAAAAAAAAAAAAGACACATTTGGGCCACATTTGCCTGCAGTGTGAACGTAGTCTAATAGTATGTGCGTTTTGCAGTATTACAGCCCAGTGAAATCTGTTGTATTTTTTCCCATGTCATTTTATTTTCACATTTTGTGCTTTCCATTTTACTACTTCTGAATTCCATTTTGGTTTCATTTAGAATGTCTCATCAATTCAAAATCTGGCAAACTCCTTGACACTGTGTTATACAACACATTCTGTCCACAGTTTCTGCATTGTGGAAATCATAGAATACAGTATTGCTATGTCATAAAAGTGTTGGAGTGCAGGAATGTTTGCATGACATATACTGTTTGGGTTTGCATGTAGCATTACCATATAATTCATTAACTAGCTTAAAATTCATCAAACATTTGACACTCGCAGCACTTCGGACTGCACTAGTGTTATGGCAATAACGTACTTAGTCTTTAAAGGAATAGTTCACCTAAAAATGAAAATGTACTCACCCTCATACCATCCAAGATGAAGATGAGTTAGTTTCTTCATCAGAACTGATTTGGAGAAATGTAGCATTCCATCACTTGCCACCAATGGATGCTCTGCAGTGAATGGGTGCCGTCAGAATGAGAGTCCAAACAGCTGATAAATACCTCACAATAATCCACACCAATCCACTCTATTAATTAACATCTTGTGAAGCAAAAAGCTGCAACAAATCCACCATTAAAACATTTTGACTGTGAACCATTGCTTCTGGCCAAAATACGAGTCCATAATCCATAAAAACAGAGCACGGTCTTCTTCACTGGAGTAAGTGTGATAATGAATTATGGAATCATACTTTAACCAGAACAGACTGTGTACTGTTTAAAGTTAAAATGCCTTGATGTGTTTGCTTCTAACAAATATGCATCGTTTCACTTCACGAGATGTTAACTGATGGACTTGAATGGTGTGGATTATGTTTTTATCAACTGTTTGGACTCTCAATCTGACGGCACCCATTCACTGCAGAGGATCCATTGCTGAGCAAGTGATGTAATGCTACATTTCTCCAATTCAGATGAAGAAAAAGTCATTTACATCTTGGATGGCCTGAGGGTGAACACATTTTCAGCAGATGTTCATTTTTAGGTGAACTATTCCTTTAAGAGACGAGAGAGTATCGATGGTGATCTGTTTAGCTGTTTGAGAGGTTCTGAAGTCTCCAGTTTGCCTGCTGTAATGAGTTATTACTCTTAGATTCATATACGGCACCATCTGCTGGGGAGACATGCTGTCAGATAGAGAGAGAAAGCGAGCATGTCTGTTAGCAGCGCTTGTGTAACACAGTGATTCTGCTTTTCAATGATGTTGTATAAAAATATCACGTTCTTATAACCACTGTGAGTTTATTCCCGCTTTGTGCTCCTTTACCATGAATAGGATGTACAAATATTTTGGGAACATGGTAAGTGTTGTTCATTTTGTCTTATGTTTAGTATCTTGAATGCAAAAGCGCAGGAATAACAATCAGCAACAAGTCCAGGAACATCCTAATGCCAGAGCAGTGCAGCCAGATACCGTCGTCAAGGCAACACGATCGATGATTCCTCTGTAAACATCTCTCTGACATTCTCTCTCTCTCTCTCTCTCTCTCTCTCTCTCTCTCTCTCTCTCTCTCTCTCTCTCTCTCTCTCTCGCTCTCTCTCTCTCTCTCTCAGAGCTGTACAGATTCCAGATAGATCCAGAAATCATTTGAAAACTCCATAATTTCCATAAAGAACTTTACAATCTCTTGTTTATTATATGGCCATCTACAGTATGTTCTGAAAAAGCACTACAACTATAATATTAATTGTGAACATTGTCTTGAGATGTTTGAAAAAGAAAATTAAATCATATGTGTTTTTTTATCGCATTGTGAAATATACATATCTCCTATGATGATTTGTCTGTTTAGGGTATAAAAAAGGACTGTCCCTAATATTGACAATGAACGGTGTCTCCAAGGGGAATTGTGCCCCCCGGTTCTGGTTATTTCATTATTGTGAGTTCTGGGGTTGTGTGTGTGTGTGTGTGTGTGTGTGTGTGTGTGTGTGTGTGTGTGTGTGTGTGTGTGTGTGTGGGTGTGGGTGAGGGTGAGGGGTGGCGTTTCCCTTATACAAACACTCTTATTTTCACCTGCTATGTGTCTGCGTCTCTCACACACACATCACATCAGAGTCTCTCTCAATGATAAGCAGTAATGGATCTGTGATAGTAGTGCTGGACTGTAATTGGATGGTTTTTTCAGCGCTTGTCATCTGTCTCTCTCTCACCACTGACAGCGGTGGCTGTCGTTATCTTGGCAGGGTTTCCTTAAAGTGAAGCAGGGCTGTTATATATTTTTTTTAAGATCAGATCACATTCGCTGTTCTCAATCTGTGTGCCATGATGAGGATCTCCAGGGATTACAACGTAGAGATGTCGAGCTGTCAAGCTCTTATTCTGCCATGATCTCTTCATACTGATACTGTTTTAACATCTATAGTTCTGAAACGTCTGGAGATCTCTAGTTCACGAAATACCAAATAGTGAATATTATTTTGTATTTGGTGGAATATGGTGGCTAGTTAGTTCTTGATATAGTAGTAATACTAGTGAATAAAAATATAGAATATTATTTGATTGAGTCCTAGCATGTAAATCAGCTGTTATATGTATCAATGAAAATAAACTGACAGACATGTTGAATCAAGAAATCACTTAATATAACCTGTCTGACAAAGTGAAGCATGCTTAAAGAGCAACACATCATGCCGCGATCTAAAGAAATTCAAGAACAGATGAGAAACAAACTAGTTGACCTGTATCAGTCTGGAAGGGGTTATAAAGCCATTTCTAAGCTTTGGGACTCCATCGAACCATGGTCAGAGCCATTATCCACAAATGGAGAAAACTTGGAACTTGGTGGTGAACCTTCCAGGAGTGGCCGGCCTACCAAAATTACTCCAAGAGCGCAACGACGTCTCATCCAGGAGGTCATAAAAGAACCCAGAACAACATCTAATGAACTGCAGGCCTTACTTTCCTCAATTAACGTCAGCGTTCATGATTTAGCAATAACAAAGAGCCTGGGCCAAAACGGCATCCATGGGAGAGTTTCAAGGCAAAAGACTCTGCTGACCAAAAAGAACACAAAGGCTCGTCTCATTTTTGCAAAATCTTGATTATCCCCAAGACCTTTGGGCAAATATTCTGTGGACTGATTAGATAAAGTTGAACTTTTTGGAAGGTGTGTGTCCCGTTACATCTGGCATAAAACCAACACAGCATTACATAAAAAGACCATCATACCAACGGTCAAACATGATGGTGATAGTGTGATGGTCTGGGGATGCTTTGCAGCTTCAGGACTTGGATGACTTGCCGTAATTGATGAAACCATGAATTCTGCACTCTTCAGAAAATCCTGAAGGAGAATGTCCGGCCGTCAGTTTGTGACCTCGAGCTCAAGCGCACTTGGGTTATGCAGCAGGACGATTATCCCAAACACACCAGTAAGTTCACCTCTGAATGGCTCAAGAAGAATTAATTAAGGTTTTGGCCTGGCAAATCAAAGTCCGGTTTTAATCCGATTGAGATGCTGTGGCATGAACTTAAACAGTCATTTCATGCTCTCAAACCCTCCAATGTGGCTGAATTAAAACAATTCTGCAAGAAGAGTTCCTCTACAGTGATGTGAAAGACTCATCACCAGTTATCGCAAATGCTTGATGGCAGTTGTTGATGTAAAGGGTGGCAGAACAGTTAATAGATTTAGGGGGCAATTACTCTTTCACATAGCGCCAGGCAGGTTTTGGACAGCTTTTTTCCCTTAATAAATGAAACCATTATTTCCAAAACTGCATTTTGTATTTACTCAGGTTATCTTTGTATAATATAAAAAAATGTTTGATGATCTGAATCATACAAGTGTGAAAAATATGCAAAACAAATTCCAAATAAAAATTCACACCATATATATATATATATATATGCTGTGAATTTTAATTTGGATTTTTTTTTTGGAATATATATATGATTTATGTGGTTTATGAGGACACAGATTTGTATAATGACATGGGTATGACAGGTATTACAAGGAGAAGGTGATTTATGAGGACATGTTCAGTGTCCCCATAATTTAAAACGCTTATAAATCATACAGAGTGAGTTTTTTTGGGGGAAAGTAGAAATGCACCGTCTCCTGTGAGGGCTAAGTTTAGGTGTAGGGTAGGTGTAGGGCAATAGCACATACAGTTTGTACAGTATAAAAACCATTACACCTATAGAGTGTCCACGTAAACCATATAAACCAACGTGTGTGTGTGTGTGTGTGTGTGTGTGTGTGGTGTGTGTGTGTATAAAATTTTAATTATATTATTCTATTCTATTTTTCTTAAATAGTTCAATAATAGTTCTAAGTTTAAATACTATTATATTATAAGTACTCATAATGGTTTTATAAATGAGCATTATATCAGCAATCAGTCACCTTGCTTTCTACTTACATATTGTCCAATGAAACATCTATATTGGCCAACCACTATCACTTATTAATTGTAGTACTAGCAATCTTGCGTTTGTAATAGTTTCATGTATATTGCAGTAGAAGTGTGTGTAATTAACTAAGCTGAATGTTAGTTGTGCATTCACTTCACTACATCTAAACACACTCAGTAGTTTCTTTTATCATGCATCTTAATAAATGTAGAGAGGGAATTGAAGCTCAATTCTGTTGTGTGTGTGTGTTTGTTTGAATGCTGTGGCATACTATGTCATCAGCATGTAACGCGCTGACAGACTCGTTTATTTCAGTCCCTGGGAAGAGCTGAGGCTGATAACGATGGTAATTTATGACAACTGTGTGAAAGCAAATGAATCGCAGATGTCCGTCAAAGTCTGGCCGCTCTTTTATCCCAGACTAATGAAACGTCTGCAGTTCCTCGCCGGGGGCGTAAAGGATGGCCATTCTTTGTTTGCCTGTTTATTTGTGTATAAATCATAAGTTTGGAGATGAGCGACAGACGACAGACCGCTGCCTCGCTGTCGCTGTTGCTTTTCTCTCTGTTTTTGAGCAGAACATTTAGTAACGATTCAAGAACGGATGGTTTTAGAGGAATAGATGAGAAGTTGATCATGTTGCTCAGAACCTCGATGACTTTCTTTAGTGGAATGCAAAAGATGAAATTCTGAAAAGTGTTTTTTTTTTCTTGTCATAGACATATAACATATAACATAAACATTTAAAGAAAGCCATACAGGTTTGCAATGACATGAGGGTAAATGATGACATAATGTTTTACATTTTGTGTAAACTCTGCGTTTAATTTGTTTTCAGTTCTTGTTTGTGCACGTTCAGATCAACACATAACTAATAATACAAGTTTGTCAAGACAAGCGTTGTTTCCCAGAGAAAGCCTGATTAGAATGTTCAGGAAGTTGTTTTAATAAATTGAATTTAGCATGTTTTAAATAGGGTATCCTAGGTAATTGCTAAAGTGTTGCTAGGGTATTCTAGATGGTTGTTAGGTTTTACTGGCAATTAATTGAGTGTGGTTGCTAGGGTGTTGCTAAGGTATTTTAGGTGGTTGCTAGGGTGTTGCTAGGCAGTTACTAAAGAGTTGTTGCCAGTGCATTGCTAAGGTCTTCTGGGTGGTTGCTAGGCTTTTGCTACAGTGGTTGCTAGGGTGTTCTTGGTGGTTGACAGAGTGTTCTGAGTGGTTCTGTAGGGGTTTTATGCAGTTGCTAGTATGTTTCATCATATTGCTAGCATGTTTCAGATAGATATATGTTGATAGCATGTCCAATGTTAGTTGCTAAAATTTGCTAGTCATCTAAAGTCTCAGAAAAAACAACAAAACAAGTTTAAACTGAACAGCATTATGTTGGCTTCTCATATCAACATAATGAAGTCAATTTAGAACACCACATAACAACTACATAGCAACGCCTTGACAACACCACCTCAAAGCCACAGTATCAACAGCATAAAATCTATTTAGAACACCAAATAACCACTGCATAGCAACACCATAGTATCGTAGGAGAAATTGAGCCCCACTCACATTTTCTTCAGAAAACGTCATAATTTTTTAACTTTTCGACCTATTTTTTGTTGGTGACTTTCACTGTTCTGCCACCTCAGGTTTGTCACACTGCACTCATTTAGATATGTCAGTTATCTTGATTGACAGGGGATTTTCAAACGCTGTACTAATTCCATTAAACCACAGACCAGCAGCTAAACTCTCCACACACACGCTGTTGATAAGGTTACGCCACGATCATGCAGAGCCTGTCAATCATACGCCCGCCGGAGGTTAAAGGTCAGTGTTGTTATCTGCAGAGAATGCGGTGTGTATTCCAAGAGCGTGCACACCCACACTTGATGATCTCCAGACATGGTGGGCACCAGTGACAAGCCATTATTCATTTTGCATAATTACATCCTTAACACCAATCATCGATGTCTCGCCATGGAAACGTGCCTCGCCATGCAAACGTGCCTCGGAGGAATATTCTGGTCTGGAATACTCACAGACCCAGGGGAGCGATGCTCGCTACAGATCCTAGAGAGACACACAGATGAATCGATATCAACTTAGGCCAGCTTTCTCATTTAGATCAGTGCTGCAATCTGTAAATATATCTACAGATGCTGATATGAAGATATGTACACAGGGCCAAAATGTAATTTTGCTAAATTCTTTTGGCAAGTGTATTGAGGAAATATACTTTCCCTTGAATTACATCACTTACTCACTCCTCTGCAGTGAATGGGTGCCGTCCGAATGAGAGTCCAACAACTGAAAAAACATCACAATAATCCTCACCACTCAGTCCATCAGTGGACATCTTGTGGAGAGAAAAGATGTAGATGTAATTTGTAACTTGTAACCAAGTGGAAAAGTCCATCTCCTGTTGTCCTCTCACATCAAAGTTCAAAGTATATTTGTTAGAACGGTTTTGGACTGTTATGTGGCTTGTAAACTGCGCATGATCTTGGAGAAGCAATATTACAGATTGCGGACTCGTATTTTAGCTGAAGGGTACACTTTGAATTTAAACAACCTAATGATGGATTTGTTTCTTACAAACATGCAGATTTCACTTCACAAGACATTAACTGATGGACTGGAGTGGTGTGGATTACTTGTGGATTATGTGTGATGTTTTTATCAGCTCTTTGGACTCTTATTCTGACGGCACCCATTCACTGCAGAGGATTCACTGGTGAGCAAGTGAAGTAATGCCAAATTTCTCAAAATCTATAGTTTGTAGTTCATAGCTGCGGGCAAACTGGGTGTATAGTGTTACTAGCTAGCAAAGCCGTTTTTACATTCATTTGGTTCTTGGCAAGTGTTTTGGCCCCTGTGGGAAGGGTCTGATAAAAGGCTAAACCGAGCTTAGGGTTGCCAAGGAGACCCCGTGTGAAACATCAAGCAACTGTGCAGTTTCCCTTCATCCAGAACATCTCATTTCTGACTGTTTGTTTCACTCTGGCCAGCCTTTAAATTCTGTGCAGGGTTATTATAGTTAAATGTAAACTTAAATAATTAAATATCTCCTTGCACTGGCTACCAGTGTAGTTCGCATCCAGTTCAAGACACTGATGCTTGCATATAGGTCAACCACAGGCTCAGCACCCACCTACTTCCACTCACTATTACGAATCCACATCCCCTCCAGAAGGCCCCGCCTACTTCCACTCACTATTACGAATCTACATCCCCTCCAGAAGCCCCGCCTACTTCCACTCACTATTACGAATCTACATCCCCTCCAGAAGCCCCGCCTACTTCCACTCACTATTACGAATCTACATCCCCTCCAGAAGCCCCGCCTAGTTCCACTCACTATTACGAATCTACATCCCCTCCAGAAGCCCCGCCTACTTCCACTCACTATTACGAATCCACATCCCCTCCAGAAGCCCCGCCTACTTCCACTCACTATTACGAATCCACATCCCCTCCAGAAGCCCCGCCTACTTCCACTCACTATTACGAATCCACATCCCCTCCAGAAGCCCCGCCTAGTTCCACTCACTATTACGAATCCACATCCCCTCCAGAAGCCCCGCCTAGTTCCACTCACTATTACGAATCCACATCCCCTCCAGAAGCCCCGCCTACTTCCACTCACTATTACGAATCCACATCCCCTCCAGAAGCCCCGCCTACTTCCACTCACTATTACGAATCCACATCCCCTCCAGAAGCCCCGCCTACTTCCACTCACTATTACGAATCTACATCCCTTCCAGAAGTCTGAGAATCTGCTAGTGAACGACGCCTCGTGGTACCATCACAGAGAGGCTCAAAATCACTCTCCAGAACATTCTCGTTCACCGTTCCTGGCTGGTGGAATGATCCCCCCCCCCCCCCATCCAGAACGCTGAATCCCTGTCAAACTTCAAGCAACAACTGAAAACTCATCTCTTTCAACACTACTGACTTCATCCTAAACTTAACTATTTGAACAATGCCTGAGACTTGGTGTTATTGGCACTTCCTCTGTCTGTTTGCATCTTCAAGATGAATCATTTTAAGTATTCCCCAATTGTAAGTCGCTTTGTATAAAAGCATCTGCAGAATGACTAAATGTAAATGTAAAGTATATACAGTTATGTTAAAAAAAACATGTTTTATTCAGATAGTTCCCAATGCAATATTTCTCATTTTAATTTTTTAACTTGATGTACTAAAATAATAAAAACTGAAATAAATATAAAAACAATATAGGCTAGACATACAGTTTTACTAAATTAATAAAAATTACAAAAATGGCCAACAAAATGACTCAAACTTAAAAATAAATATAAAAACAAATTAAAAATATTAATAAAAACTATAAAAGTGACTATATTATATGATTATTATATAATGTTTTCTGTGGTGTTTTTTAACCATGATGAAAACTTTCCAATTGACTTGATTGCTATTGATTTTAAACTGAGCTAATGATAATTTCTATCTTCTAACCTAAAATTAACCTTCACTCAACCTTTCTGCATTTATAGATTTTAATTAAGATATTATTATGTGCATTAAGCTGTGTTCCTCATGGGAACATTGTTGTTCCCCTCCATATAGTTGGTTCCACTATCGTTACGGGGACATTTGGCCTCACAATACAGTCTAAACCTGACCCACAGATATACAAGAGCAATCGAACTCCTCCATCTTCCCTGCTGTGCTGAATTCAGCGCACACGCTGCATTTGCTGTTGTAAAATGGGATAAATCATTTTAGAGAGAGGTGTGTGTGTGTGTGTGTGTGTGTGCGTGTGCGTGCGTGCGTGTGTGTGTGTGTGTGTGTGTGTGCACGTGTGCGCGCGCGCTCCTGTGGATAGCAGCATGCCGTCACACTGGACCATGAGAATCAGTCACACACATGTGCGGGTTTATGGCTATATGAACAGGAACACAAACAGCTGTTTCTTAATGGACATCGAAGCAAAAGTGTTTTGCACTCTGAAATACTGGATTCTGATTGGTCACTTGGAGCTTTTGCAGTCAAATATATTTTAGATGAAGATGCTACACTGTCCCAGCAACTGGTTTCCTACCAAGCTGCATTAGTTCCTTATCGGCTGTTTCTTTGTTTTGAAATGTTTTGAACTCAATCAATATTTCACATCCAGTTATTAATTGTTTTCTTTTAGCCAGCAAACCAATATAATGTACAGTAATAAAAGGCTCTAATGCATTTTCTTTACATTAATGACTGGCTGACTGCACTGCATATTGTCATTTACTTATAAAATTAATAGTTTAGTTGTAAAATCTGATTGAGTTTCATTCAAAAACAGCTGTTACATGCAGATTTCTGACTGTATTAATGCAGCAAGTTTTCTACAAACCCATAACACCATAAACGGCATATAGCTAGGAAAATAAACTATATTATTTGATAGCTTCTTGCGACGCTTATCATTATACTGATGTCTTTTATCATATTTCTGTTGCAGAAAGCACTAAATTGCACATTAGAATTGTTTTACTATGTTATGGAGTGTTTTTATGTTGCATCTTACAACATGAAACAAACAAAATGTGGTAAAACGTGCAACCATGAGTGGCTTATATTACGCATTAAATCACTGCCGCTCCAAATGCAAACATCTTTTATGATGCAGGATCATCCATCACGTGTGTGTGTGTGTGTGTGTGTGTGTGTGTGTGTGTGTGTGTGTTAAGGGTGAACGTATGACGTTCCTCTTCGTTTCTCTCATTTCCTCCTTGTGTCTGTACTCAAACATTGATGCTGTTTGCTTTCAGCCGCTGCCTCATTTGCCCGAATAAAATTTATGATGAACATTTTCTACATTCCATAAAGTATTCATAAATGTCATTACTAATATCTCTCATAGATCATTTAAATTGATCTGTGTGTCGGTGTGGCACAGCAGGAGCCGTGTGGATGTTTCTCCCACCTGCTCAGTCTCTTTTACTCTGGGCTGTTTTATGCTATAGGATTCTGCTTGTAAACAGGGTATTTAAAGGAATAGTTCGCTCAATTTAAATTTGCTAAAAAAATTACTCGCCTTCAGACCTTTGAAACATGTTTTTTTTGTTTTTTGTTTAGCATTATTCACTTGCTCTCTGCGTGAATGTGTGCGTCAGAGTGAAAGAGCAACAGCTTTTAATTATGTAATTTTAGAATGGTTTAAAGGTTAAAATGCCTTAATGATGGTTTTGTTTCTTACATACACGCAGCTTTTGGCTGCTCAGACGTTAATTGATGGACCGGAGTGGTGTGGATGACTTGTGATGTTTTTTATCAGCTGTTTGGAACTCTCATTCTGACGGCACCCATTCACTGCAGAGGATCCATTGGTGAGCAACTGATGCAATGCTACATTTCTCCAAATCAGTTCCCCATGAAGAAACATATTCAAGCAAGTTTACAAACCAATAAAATATTATATAAACAGATATGTAGTTTGAAGGAAGAATAGCTTATTGTGATAACCATAAAACTGCTATTGCTGTTGTAGAAAGCACTTATAAAACAATTATTCAATTCTTTGAATAATTCAAAGAATCACTTTCAATGAACTTTCAATGAACAGTCACTTTCAATGAACAGTTCTTAAAATAATCGTTGTTTTCTTAGTGTGAAGAACATTTTAATAATCTAAAGATTGTTTCTCCATTATAAAAGAACCTTTTGTGGAATGAAAAGGTTCCATGGATTTTTTAGATTCTTAATGGAAACATCAATGCCAACAAAGCTTTATTTTTAAGACTGTAGAGATTCCTTTGACATCAGGCTGTAAACCCCGTTTTGGTTCCAGCTGGAACCTTTATGAGACGAACAATAGATGATGTGAGTGAAACTCCTCAGGGGCCAGAAGTCGTACTTCTCGTATTCTTTCTGTCTCGGTCTCTCATTAGAGCCGTGGAGAGATATGACACAGGGACGGAGGCTGATGCAATTACAGTGAAACTGATTGAAGGAGAGGTCAAATTATCACAGCAATGATTGTCCTTTGTCTGAAAGGGGAGCGTGACATTCTGCAGTGATTAACGTGTCAAAGAGAAAAGAAGTGAGGGAGAGAGACATGTGAAGAGGGGTTTGTTCCGTTCTATAGCTCCTGATTATAATGTCACGCCTCATCCACTGTCACACCGGCCATTTTATTTGAGGCTGCGACTCGGTGATCATGTGGAAAACAATCAGATCCTATCAGAACCAATCAGGGCTCACTTCAGTAAGGCCTCCACGTGTGTGTGTGTGTGTGTGTGTGTGTGTGTGTGTGTCTGTGTGTGGGTCAATAACCACTGGAGTCTCAGCACTGATATCAAGTGTATAGAAGCTAATAGACTGATATATTGATTAAAACTGATTAATTGATCAGTATTTACCCATTTTTGTGATTATTGGTTGCTTATTAACAGTAGTTTTAGTGCTTTCTCGTGTTAAACTACAGTTCGCTCTGTCAGTGGATAATGCACAGTTTCTGTGAGTGAATTTTGAGGAAATATTATACAAAATTTGCATTTGGTCAGATTGTATAACATAATATGAGTGTTTCTTCAACTATAGGTAATTTTGGCAACAGACATTCCACACTCTCAGTAGTTTAATTTGTTTGTCTATTAACATTGTCCAACAATATATTCATAACAGGAGAATTATGTTTTTTTCCTCTGAAGCATCATAATTTTTTAGCATATCTCAATTATGTCTACAATCTACTGTGTGTGTGTGTGTGTTTTATATTATGTATTTTTGTATATGCATTTGAAGTATTTTAAAACTATTTTTTAGATATAAAAATAGTGTGGAGTGAAGTAAGAGACATAAGACAAACTAAAAGAACCAGCTATAGAGGACATAATTTGCTTGGGGATGATGATCAATTATACTTTGTTTTAATTACACAAAGTGGCCGTGACTCTACTGCATATTACCATAATAGAGCTTGCTGGATATGATTCCAATTAGTGAAATGAAGCAGGAGACTGGAGCATGCACAGGTTCATATGTCCTCATGCACAGCACTCTTCAGGAGTTCCTCTGGCCCGTAAATCAAGGCTGTAGTGGCGTCGCAGGGGAGCTGTCCGGCACATGTGGTGCTGAAACACTCCACAGAGGCTCTGTGACCGTGCATTCAAATGGATCCTTCCACACCACACACACACACACACACACACACACACACATCCTTTAACCTCTCCAGCGGTGAAATAATTGATTAGAGGCTCATAATGGGGAGAGCAGAGCCTGTGTGAGAAACTCACACATGAATTATAAAACATGAGATCATGCCCCGTCTATGTGCTCAACGTGAAGACATCAATATTATATGCCAGAAATTAGACAGCCTCTCCAGTTTCACACACACCTCAGTATGTTTCATGGATTGCATTCACAACTGGGGAACACTAGAATACTGTACTGTGTATCAGTAACCGGTGGGGCAGTTACAGAGTCAGCTGACCCGTTTTGCTTATAGATAATGAACGTTTAATGTTTTCCAATACTTTTGAGTAAATGTTGCATAAAATGAATGCTGGATTTAATAAAAAAAACTTCATTTAGTGAGGAATGCTTTAAATAGGTCAAAAGTGAAGACATTATGATGTTATAAATATTTCTGTTTGTACATAAAAGCTGTTCCTTTGAACTTTCTTTTCATCAAAGTATCCCGAAAATAAAATGTATCATGGTTTCCAGAAAAATGTGAAGCAGCACAACAGTGTTCAATTTTGGATATAATCAGAAATGTTTGTTGAGCAGTAAATCAGTATATTATAATGATTTCTGAAGATCATGTGACTCTGAGGACTTGAGTAAAGATGCTGAAAATCACTGGATCCTTTGATCACTGGAAAAAAAATGATTTTAACAGATATTCACGTATTAAAAAAACTGTTATTTTAAATGTATACTTATATTTTACTGTTTCTACCGTATGTTTGATCAGATAAATGCAGGCTCAGCGATCACAAGAGTCTTCTTTCATTAAAAAATCTTACCTACCCCGAGGTTCCTAACTTTCAAACGGCTGTATGTGTTTTTTAAATACATTTTTAAAATATTTTTTTCAGTAGGTATGCATTAAGTTGGTCAAAAGTGACTGTTAATTCAAATAAGTGGTGTTTTTATGAACGTTCTATTCATGAAAGAATCCTGAAAACCCCAAAGCAATCCACAAAATCCTAAGCAGAACAACACAATTACATTTAGATAAATATTCACATAGAAACAGTTCCTTTAAATAATAATAATAATGTTTTACTGTATTTTCACACACTGTCTGTCGGACTGCTTATGCTACAGTAGCAGTATATTCACAGGCCATTCTGTACACATCCCAGAGGCACTCCTACACAACACAGACGTCCTGATTACGTTCAGATGAATTCTGCTCACATGAACACTGGAGGAAAGCCAACCATACAGCCAGCTTTAACTTACAACATTACCCATGATTCCTCAGGCAGCCCATTCACTGTATATACAGCGCCAAATACCAGTACATGATCTCGAAATCTGCATTTAATAGCCTCAATCTAATGCATCTGACAACATAACTATGATTTTTGTCTGTTTGTATATTTGTTTTAGCTCACTAATTAAATTACATTTCCTTTTAATTTATTAGAATCTTAAGTAAACATTGTCTAGATGTGGCACGTAAGCACAGAGACTGTGTAAAACAGGATGAGGAACAGATGTGTTTAATCATCTTTGATCTCATGCCTTAATCTAATTGTTCATATGCATATTTATAAAGGTATTATTTGCTCTGTTTCAAAAACTACTGAGCTTCCACACTGTCAATCCACAATGCATTCTTGGATTGAATTTCTGTATACATGGAATACATTATGCTGCTTTGTTTATGTGAATATCATTAAAATGCTTTCACTAGGTTTCAGAGCAGAGCTTTATTATTGCAGTGTTTGTATGTGTATGTGTATGTGTGCATGTCTATTAATAACTGGCATTAAGCATGAAGTCTATAGGGAGCTGCTATTGTTAAGATTAACTACTGTGAGGTCCGCACGATGCTGCCACATTTGACACACACACACACACACACACACAACACACACACACACACACACAACACACACACACACACACGCATACATACACACATACATACACACACACACACACACATACATACATACACACACATACACACACACACGCATACATACACACATACATACACACACACACACACACACACACACATACACACACACACACACATACACACACACACACACACACACACACACACACACACACACACACACACACATACACACACACACACACACACACACACACACAAACATGTTCGAGTACTCACGTAGGTTCTTGTTTATTACACACACTACAATTCCCCAAGGGTCACTTCGCTGACCCGAACATACACACACAACCTCATCCATTTTAATGCTCTGTTCACAGACAAATATGAGAGTCGGAATATTTTCTCTCTTCGCTGATTTACAGGAGAAAAAAAAACTCCCTAAGGTTTCATCTTTTGGTAAGTTAAATGTATTATATGTATGATAATAATTTTAATCTGAAATAAACATTCACACAGTATATGTACCAGTGTTATTTTAGTATTATTTAGACATTGTTATTGTTATTAATAGCTAGAATTCTTCTTCTTATTTTTATATTTATTCCCCTGTTTGCTAATTTCTTGTGAGATGTAGTCCTTTTTTTAAATAGTTTTAATTGTTTTTTATGCCTATATTGTTTTTATGAATTTTACTTTGGTATTTTAGTACTTCAGCATAACATAAATGAAAATGTGAAATGTTGCCTTGCCAAAATCTTTGTCTACACAACTAATTCCAAGCCTTCAGCGTGAAATATTTCAATAGCATGAGAAACATAAATTTAGTGCAGTGTGTCCAAACATTTTACTGGCTGTTTATATGATTTCTCTATTTCTAAATGAATCCTAAATGTTTTTTCACACTGACAAAAATGTGAAGTGACAAAGCCGATAAAGTCATTCATTTTTAATGGAGATTTGAGGCAACATGAGCAGCTAAGGCTGTAACGACTTTATTCATATTCATAGTGACGTGTTGCAACGGTTACCAAGTGAAGAATACTGCAGTTGAGTCCTGCCAATCGCACTCAGTATGAATGCACCGTTATACACTCATCGGCCACTTTATTAGGTACACCTGTTCAATTGCTTGGTAACACGATAATCAGCCAATCACATGGCAGAAACTCAATGTATTTAAGCATCTAGATGTGATGAGACGACTTGCTGAAGTTCAAAACGAGCATCAGAACGGGGAAAGAAAGGGGATTTAAGAGACTCTGATCGTGGAATGGTTATTGGTGCAGACGGACTGGTCTGAGTATTCAGAAACTGCTGATCTACTGGGATTTTTCACACACAACCATCTCTAGGGTTTACAGAGAATGGTCCGAAAAGAGAAAATATCCAGTGAGCGGCAGTTGTGTGGATGAAAATGCCTTGTTGATGTCAGAGGAGAAGGGACAGACTGGTTAGAGATGATAGAAAGACAACAGTAACTCAAATAACCACTCGTTACAACCAAGATCTGCAGAATACCATCTCTGAACACACAACACGTCGAACCCTGAAGCAGATGGGCTCCAGCAGCAGAAGACCACACCGGGTGCCGCTCCGGTCAGATAAGAACAGGACACGGGGGATACAATTCACACAGACTCACCAAAATTGGACAATATAAGATTGAGTCTCGATTTCTGCTGCAACATTCAGATGTAGGGTCAGATTTTGGCATAAAGAACATGAAAGCATGAATCCATCCTGCCTCGTCTCAACGGTTTCAGGCTGGTGGGGGTGTAATGGTGTGTGGGATATTTTCTTGGCACACTTTGGGCCCTTTAGTACCAATTGAGCATCGTTTAAACACCACAGCCTACCTGAGTATTGTTGTTGACCATGTCCATCTCTTTATGACTACAGTGTACCATCTTCTGATGTACTTCCAGCAGGATAATGCACCATGTCACAAAGCTCAAATCATCTCAGACTGGTTTCTTGAACATGACAATGAGTTCACTTTACTCAAATGGCCTCCACAGTCACCAGATCTCAATCCAATAGAGCACCTTTGGGATGCGGTGGAACGAGAGATTCTCATCATGGATGTGCAGACGACAAATCTGCAGCAACTGCGTGATGCTATCATGACAATATGGACCAAAATCTCTGAGCAATGTTTCCAACACCTTGTTGAATCTATAGGGTCCAACCCGGTACTAGCAAGGTGTACCTAATAAAGTGGCCAGTGAGTGTATGTGCCATCATGCTTTTCATACGAGTCTAAAATGGTCTTCTGAGCACTGTGGAATGGCAATGGAGCAATAACCCAGCTCTCTGTAGCCAATCAAAGGTGCTGTAGGCTTTTAAAGCAGCAAATAGCCATTCAAGGTTGCGTAAAGAGAGCGATTCGGTCACTCTCCTTGGGGAATAGACTCTGACGTATCTAGATCAAGCCGTGACAGATGTGGAACCTGGGCAGAGTTATCGGGCCAAGGTAGCGGCCCAGCAGTGCAAGTGCATTGATTCACACGGCTAAAGCTGCCTCGTATTGATCCTGGAGGAGTGCGAAAACGGATTAGAGATAAAACCGCTCTCAAATCACGCTTTAGTAAAGCCGCCCTGGAATTATTACAAACAAAATAGGTGAATGACCAATCAGTCCATGCTAGAAATAACCGCTCGGACAAAGGAAAGGTCTGAAAATGTCAAAGATTTTCAAATGTCATTTAAGTATCAGATTTCTGGAGACATTCTCACGGCTGAACTGACTTGTATTCATTGGAGTGAGAATAGGAGTGTTTATTGAGGTTTTGAATGCTGCCGTAGGGGCTTGGATCAAGCATTGATTGTTTGGGATCGTGTCATATAGTTTTAGAGATCATGAAAGGTCAGCTGACACTGATACAGTGGCCGTGTTTGCCCAGGGGTTACTGTCTTATTGTCTCATTATTTCACCTCAGGGTATTTTGACATCGTCCACCTGTCTGTTATACTGTGTCCCAGTTCACATGATGTCCATCCTACACCCTGAAAAACTAAATATCAGTCAGAAATCGCTAGTAAATTTCACAAAGAATTGAAAAGAAAGAGCAAGTAATTGAATTAAATGTGAAATATGGAGGTAGAACTATTTTATTTTTTTGTAAAATGAATTTTGTTTTATTTCCAACTTAAAAAAAATGTATAGTGTTTATAATGATTTGGTGAATTCTAAGCCCAGGTAGTATGTAAAACAAAATATATGCCTACAATTTTTATAACATTTATTATAAAACATATAATATATATATATATATATATATTTATTTATTATATATTTGTTTTATGTTTTATAATAAATGTTCCGTGAAGGCATATTTTAGTTTATTAAAAGTATGCAGTCTTGTTCTGATGTTGCTCTTTCTCATTACTTCAACAATCCATACTTTTAGGTTGTAGTATAGACTTATGTGATCGGGAATCACTGAAATAGATTTCTACGGTTACATGTACGTGTGAAAGAGATCTGTCCAGAAACGTTAATCGGATCCAGCAGGAAGATGCTTCCAACAAAACTGGTGAAACTGAATTAGCAAACAATTCAAAGTTATCCAGTGTGCTGCTGTACACATAACTAGATGAGCCCCTGAATGCCATATAATCAAGTATACTCAGACGTGTCCCTGTGAAGGCCAGACGCGTCCCAAGCTGCAGGTTTCTACATCTCATTATATTGAGTTAGCATACGCTGCTACGCCAGATCCTCCTTTACTCCTGTACATCCTCCTAATTTGACGTCTAGACGGATGGTGGGTTCATGCACGCCTACTGTTTCAGTGGATTACGTGTTATATAAGTGCAATGCTATTAAAGCTTCAACATCATTTCAGCATTATCATCCTTTCCTCTTGTACCTTCTCGTGGAAATGCACTCAAGTCATTCTGTGAAACAAAAGCCTTTTTTCTAAGTAGGACATTTCTGTATGTGTGAAATCGGCAGCCGTGTGCGCGCGTGTGTGTGTGTGTGTGTGTGTGTGTGTGTGTGTGTGTGTGTGTGTGTGTGTGTCATGATGGTGCATCAGACCATATCTGTGGTGTCTGGTGTGTGAGTTCAACCATGATTTTTCACCATTAGGCAGTCTTGTATTCATCAGTTATTCTCCCACCGCTTGTATTATTTAGTCACGTTAGTCACTGGGTTACTGAAGTGATGATGTCTATTTGACTCCAGGAGGTGAGTATCATAATAAAGACCTTTCTTTAGTTGTTTCTTTATTTTGTTTGAACATGAGGATAAATGGCACAATAGAAATAAAGTTTACAGTAATAATACTCTACTTAGTTTGTACAAGTGATCCAATCCAACACTTCACTGAGCAATTTATAAAAAAATGTATAGATAAAATATAGAATAAAAACAGCAAATCCCCTCTATCTGTCTGTCTGTCTGTCTGTCTGTCTGTCTGTCCGTCCGTCCGTCCGAAAATAAAGGAAATACAATTAATTTGAGTCAAAAGTAAACAAAAAGTGCATTCAAAACTGCACAAAATCTGGCACAGATATAAGCCTAAAAATATTAAAATGGTAGTATAAATGAAGATAAAGATATACAATGAAAGACAGGAATGTTGGGTATTTATGCAAATTGTAATAAAATTAATCTTAGTCAAAAGTAAAACATGTTCCAAATATTTTGTTCATTCAAAAATTCTGTTTATCTGCTCATTCTGTTAATGGATCAGATATCAAGCCTAATAATAATATAAATAAAGATATACAATGAAAGACATGAATTGTCCAGGACAAATTTCCCCCTTAGGTGTAAAAAAGTGTATTGAATTGAACTGTATTTATCTAGAATGATATTAAAGGGAACTACTGCACATTTCACTGGAATGTTGGAGCGGTAGGACCAAATAAGGGGAGAAAAAGGTAGAATATTATTGCAAAGAAAGTAAGAAAGATAGTCCATGTATTTTGGTAAACTCCTTACTGGGACAAATCAGCCGTGCATGGATTGTTGTCCTTCCCTCCCAAACGAAGGTGCCGGCGGAGCAGGGACACGCTGCTGTAATGAGATGAGTGGCTGTGTCGTGTTCAGACTTCCTGCTCCCGAGGGAGACGACAGGAAATCACTCCTCGTTCATTTCTTTCTGAGGCCCAGAGTTCTCAAGGATTAATCAATGTTAACCTGCTTTAGCAAAGACACTTATTTAGCAGATACAGGAACGTCCTGACAGCAGGGTCAATATCAGGAAATATCTCACAGTGCATGTTCTCGGCTCACGCTGATGGAAAACCAACCAGAGCTTCGGCCCGAACACTACTGATGCTGGTCAAGGCAGACTGTGCTTCGTTTGATGGGAATGAAACGAGGCTTTGAGGGATTCAAGTACAGCTCGATCATTGGGTTTTACTGTCTTCATGGTCATTAAGCCGCTGTCAGGAGTTTTGACTTTTATGTATTTGTAATGTTTAGCTGACTGAATGTGTACACAAATCCTTCACAGCTCTCTCACTTCCATTCACTTCAAATTAAAACCATTTTACTGACATTAAGATATTTGCATCATGCCAACTAGCAAAAAATTAAATTATATATAAATAAATAGAGTAATATGTGTTCAAAAACCTCAAAAATTTGGCACCATTTGTTTTATTAATAAAATGATATGTAAAAAAAAATATAAAACTAACAAGATAAAAACAACTCATAGAAATTAAAAGTTACTAAAACTAACTAAAATTATAATAAAACAGAAAATCTAAAAATAAATTCTAAATAGATTTCATAAAGAATGATGACATAAAGTGAAAACACAAGTGTTGTTTTTTGTAAAACTTTGTTTGGGGTGTAACAGCACACTCCCGATAGATCTCACAGTACTTTAAACAAAGCCAAAATAGAGGTCAAATCATACTTTTAATATTATTACTTCTAATACGTATTATTTTGAAGACATGAATGCTCTTATTCAGCAAGGATGCATTAAATTGATCAAAAATGACATTTGTAATTTTACAAAAATTAGATTTTCCAATTAAAAAAAACTTTCTATACACCCCCCCCTATATGAATATATTCACATAGAAAACAGTTATTTTAAATTGTAAAAAAAAATTCTAATATTACACTTTTACTGTATTTTTAAACAAATAAATGCAGCCTTGGTGAGCAAAAGAGACTTCTGGAGAAGAAAAGATGTGTTTTGAACTAGATGAGAAGAGAAAGGAAGGTTTGTACCGCCACGAGCCGCTAGATGATCAATGATGATCTGTCAGTGATGCAGGTTATGAGAGCTGTCACTCAGACCGGATTCTCAATCTATTGATACGCCATCCATCAAACACTCCTGTCATTGGCCACCTCAGGCTAAGCGCTGATAAACGGCGTGGGCGTTTGATGTTCTGATTGGCTAAAGCGCCCGAGGGGAGGAGACTGCGTTTAACACCTTTGATCTCCCGCCTTCTTCTGAGCGATAGAAGAGGAGAACGGGACGAGGAGGAGCGATGTTTACCTCAAACCCTACAGCTGTCTCTGTCTCTCTGTCTTGAAGATGTCAGATCTGAAATGTGCTCATCGCTGGGGTTATCTGACATGGCAGCCGTGTGTGTGTGTGTGTGTGTGTGTGTGTGTGTGTGTGTGTGTGTGTGTGTGCGTGTGTGTGTGTGTGTGTGTGTGTGTGTGTGTGGTCAGATGGACTGAAGTATTTCTGAAGAACAGCACTGCAGGTCTTATCATCACAGACCTGTCGGTCTCTCTTCATCTTTTTCTCATTGTCTGTACGTCTCCTCCTCTCATGTAGTTCATTGCATCTGTCACACATATGTGATCTCTATATGTTTCATTTTGTACACTCAAAAAAATATTTAAGCCTGAACTTAAAATGTATTTAAATTGCATATAAAATCCATCCTTTTGGATTACTATTTTCATTTATTTAAAAAATTATGTTTTCAAAATGCATTTATTCAAATTTCCCAGAATCAGCATAAATCTGTGTAGTTTTGCTATAGGAAAAGATAAAAAAGGTCATTTTGAATCTCACAATTTTGTCTTAGAATATCGGGATGTAAACTCCGAATTCTGAGGGAAAAAAGGCAGGATTGACAGATATAAAATCAGAAAAAATAGTTTTCATTTTGCAATTCTGTTCTCCAAAGAGTAAAAATTAAAATGAGGTAATTGGTTTGCTTTTTTACCTCACAATTGTGAGTTTATATCTCCAAATTCTGAGTTTATATCATAATTCTGATTTTATATCGGACGACTTTGAGTTTTCCCTCAATTATTTTCTCAGAATTGCATTATATATATATACTCTATAAAAAAGATATAAACCGCTAAAAATAAATTAATACTTTTATTCAGCATGCGTTTCCAATAAATGCTGATTTTTAACTTTCTATTCATCAAAGAATCCTGAAAAAATTTGCGCCATTTCAAAATTAAATAAATATAGACAGCACAACTGTTTTTAACATTACTAATGATCGTGTTTGTTGAGCAGTAAATCAGTATATTAGAATGATTTCTGAAGGATCATGTGACTCTGAAGACTGGAGTAATGATGCTGAATATTCAGAGCAATAAATAAGATTTTACAATATATTAAGCTAGAAAATTGTTATTTGAAATTTCAATAAGATTTCACAATATTACAATGTTTACTGTATTTTTGATCAAATAAATACAGCCTTGATAAACAGAAGAGATGTCTTTCAAAAAACGACCTTAACTTTTGAACAGCGGTGTATTTCATTAATAGCATTACAAACTTTGAAAAAGTTGAAAAAAAGTTCTAACTTTGAAAAAACTTGATCTGTTTTAAATGTACTTCTGGCCTAATCATTGTTTGTTGTTTTATACTTACTAAAGTAGCTTAGCAACTTTTGTGCTCGTGATATGAGCAGTCTTTTTGTGAGTGATGCCACACATGAAGAGAAACCATCATATGGCTCCATTTGAGTTTTTTTAGACGGTAGCTGCCTATGTAGACAGCATTTAAGTGTGACTTTCGGGACAGGACCGGTGTCTTCCTCCTGACTGCTCACGTCTCTCTCTTTGTGTGTCTTTCACGCTGTCAGGTTTCTGGTAGCTGTAGTTTAATCTGAGCAGCAGAGGCATTAAGCCGTGGTTCAGGTGATTACAGCGTTTGTAAAAGGTTTAAAGGCACGTTGGGTTTCTGCCCTCGGGGACAGAAGATAAGCAGAACCCTCCGGAGATCCACCCTCCCGCTCCTCATTAACGCCACACTTCCAGACGCTTCCCCTGGTTTTGTGCCGTATCAATAGGCGGCCGGAACATAATTACGGAGCTCATGGAGTCAGCAGGGCAGGATAGAGTCCTGGGAGTTTATTTACCCTCCATTTTAGGGAATCATAAAGAAAATAAGCTCCTTATTAAAAAGCCGGCTATTGTTCGGCTGAAACGGTATAATTATGGGTTGGAGAGGTTAGATGTGTTGCCACTCCGCGGCGAAAGCAGCTCTAATGATGCCGATGAAGATCAGGATAATGATGATGATGATGAGGTTGCAGATCAGCCAAGAATAATAGGAGAAAAGACACCAATGTTCAATGCATAATAATCACATTAATAACTTTTTTTGTCAGCCAAACCACAAGTCCTCATGAGAAGTTCATATTTCAATAACTGAACTTAATTGGCAAGCTCACAGTAAATATGTAAAGCTCCACCCATTTATTTTAAAGAGCTGGCCTAATTATCATATGACCACCCACATTTACACATCCTATTCATTATTCAACAACTTGACCCATCCTGATTAACTATGCCTTTAGAGGTCATTTACATAAGTGATTTTTAAAGGTACAGCAGTAAAAAGCAATATTTAAATCTACTTTCTTGCAAGACATTATTTAAATTTATGTCTGGTATTTTTTTTCATAGCCATTATTCATTGTTTTTAATCCATTTTAAATGAACATATAAAGGTCAGGTTAATTTATAGATCATTTATAGATTTATATTTTTATATTTTAATGACTTTTGCCATTTTTACGATTGTAGTTCATTTAATTTATAGATCATTTATATTTTTATATTTTAATGACTTTTGCCATTTTTACGATTGTAGTAAAATAGTAATTCTACTAGTATTTTATCTTTTTAACATATCTGACTCGTATATGATTTTTTAAACAATTATTTAAACAATTATTGAAAATGTATGTGATTTTTATGTTTTTTGACTTTTATATTTAGTAATAACAGAATGTTTCTTTCTGCTTGAGTAGTAATTCTATTCTTATTTTAACTTTCATATGTTTATCTTTTAATATTCAATCTTTTAACATAATAATCTGACTTTCATGTGTTTTGAAATACTTTTTATGATTAACTGCTTATTCTTTGATTAATTTTAACTCTTTAATTGTTTTAAACCTTAGTTTTATATGATTTTTTTTAGTATTATTAATGAAATAAAATTTTCATATGTGTATCTTTTAATATTTAATCTTTTAACATAATAATCGGACTTTCATGTGTTTTGAAATACTTTTTATGATTAACTGCTTATTCTTTGAGTAATTTTCTATGATTGTTTTAGTATTATTAATGAAATTAAAATGTTCATATGTTTATGATTTGTATATTTGCTTTTCTTTATAAAGTGCTTTGGATTATAAATGAAATGTGCTTTATAAAAAGCTTGTCTTGTTGAATGCGGTCATGTAAAACTATATCACGAGTGTTTTTGGTGCAAGAAACCTTGACTAACATCACACATGTGCGTTTAGCTGCTCCACTTTACTGCAGCACTAATGCTAGATGTCATTATGGTCTGTAATACACTTCATTCCTGATGTGAATGCATAAATGCATGCATATTTCACTGTCATATAATTCTCAGCTAGAGAAGTGTCTCACTCTCTGGGTCCAGTGATGGTGTGGAGTTGAAGATCACAGCACATTCATTATTTACCGATCTTAAATCTGCAGCATTAAGAGCCCAAGCGCTTTAAAGGATCTGTGGGGTGTTTACTGGATTCTGGGCCTGAATAAATAGGCTGTTAAGATGCAGCAGTGTACTGAAGATCCGTCTCTGATTAAACACACTTTTGATGTGTCTGGGGAATATCACATCTATGAGTTCACAGGAATCTTCTGAGAGGTTTTCTTTGTGCTTAAACTGTTTTGAGTGAGTGTTTGTTTGGCTGTCTTCAAAACTTAGGGAGCTGTCTTTGTAGGCAGGCGTTTTAAGGGATCTTATGGCAGCATAATCATTACGCAATCATTTAACAAACATGGTCTTATTCTGTCTAAAGTCTAAGTCCTTGCATTTGTCCTTTTCAGAGAATATATTTATTCTGTTTTCAGTTTTAATTTAGTTTAAAATGTTATATGCTTTTGTTATTCGTTTTAGTTTTAATATTTCTGTTTGTCTTTAATTTCTTTTTCTTCCAGTTTTAGTCATTTTGTACTTAAACTTTGAATTAGCTTTATATATATATATAACTTTATTGTGTTTTGTCAATTTAGTTTATTTTTTGTAATTTTGTTATGTGCTATTTGTTTTAAAATAAATATTTCCATTTAACTTTTTTTTTGTCATTTTAGCACTTAAAATTATTTTTTTCAATTATTTGCCAAGGCAACTGTTATAATTATATCTTTTTTTAAGTATTTTCTTTTCATCTGATATTTATAATTTATATGTTTCATCTTTATATCTATTTTAAATTATTTTTTATAGTTTTGGCTAACAATAACAACACTGATTGTCGTGCTGTGTTCACACAGGGCATGTTAATGCATTCAGGTCTTTTGTATTTTTGTTTTATTTAAATATGCGCTAGACATATGTCACACTAGATGTGTCTTGCTGTAAGCTGCGTCATTTGCCACGATCATCCTGTTTTTCAAGACGCCACATCAAGAAGTCCAACTTTTAAAACATGTCCCCTGAAACTGGTTCTGTTCCCTTCCGCTCCGCTGCATCCAGCACCCTTAGTATGCAGCTGTCTGTGTAGACAGTGATGCAGCTCACAATGATTTGGGGCTTTTTGTGTGTGTAAGTGTGTGTGTTCCAGCCAGAGCGAGTAAGGAGGAGTGTTGAAGTGTGTGTGTGTGTGTGTGTGTGTGTGTGCGTGTGTGCATGTGTGTGTGTCTGTCTGTGTAGAGCTAGCATCATTTACATATAAATGAGAGTTTGGCGATCACATGGGCTGTGACCCCATTCATTCTGATGGTCAGACACTCTCGGTGCGGCAGGTGCCAGTGCCGCTGAAATCATAACCATGCACTCGCCCTCCAGCGCCCAGCACTCATTTATGATGCGCTTCCTGCCTGACAGGAAGTCAGGGGTGCAAAGAGCAGGTCACTGGCTTTTGGCGTCCGACGCATTCAAGCTTGGCACCAATCAGCGTAACATTTAAGTGGGAAGTGTGTGTGTGTGTGTGTGTTTTCATACTTGCGTGTGTAATGTGTGCCTGTGTTTTTGTCAGAATCACTGGTGCGTGAGAAGTTTGTCTCTAGAGGATTCTCTGATGTGTGTTCTAATAACGATTTTTCAGTATTGTTTTGATACTTATTCGAACTTTTATAATCGTAATGCTTTGAAATTATTTCAAAATTATTACATTTTTTATTGTTTTTTATATAATTTATTTTTGTATATATTTATTTATTTTATTAGATTTGAGAGCTATATGAATAATAATTTTAAATGACTTTTATTTATATAAAAATTTATACATTTCATATTGGTTTCATATTGTTTGGTTAATTTTGGAGCTTGACAACCCCTTGTCACCATAATAAAACATGATATTATGCTTTAAAAAAGGAGCACAATTTAATCACACCTCAGTAAAGAGGTTTAAAATATTGAGCAATTAATTCAGTTGAACAGCTTCACATATACACTGTAAAGAATATTTTTCAAAGTTATAAATTACAATTTGTCAAATAATTCCGAAAATTATTTGTAGAGGGGAAATGGTTTATACACCATTAAAGTGTAAAGTGTTTTTTTGTAGATTTCAGTTTTAGTCCTAATGTTTTATTATAATTTTTTGTCAAATGTATGGTTTAGATTTAAAACTTTAACATTCTGAAAATCTCTCATTGACTTCATAGAATAGTCAAAATATTAAAGTGATGATGGATGTCATTGTAATATTTGCATATGGAATTGCAGTTGATCTTTTTTCCACGTCTGCTTCAGACTGAATATTCTACTCAGTGTTTATAGTCACATGAGCCAAATGGCAGGACTTTACTCATGCAGCTTTACGAAGTCATTTACATTTATGTATTTGGCAGATACATTTATCCAAAGGGACTTCCATTGCATTCAAGATACACATTTACATCTTACTTACCCTGGAAATCGAATCTATGACCTTGGCATTGCTAGCGGCCCGGTCTACTGTTTCAGCGACAGGAAAGTCTGAGAGTCTAAAACCTAAAACCTAAAACTGAGAGAGAGAGAGAAAGAAAAAAGAGAGAGAGAGAGAGAGAGAGAGAGAGAAAGAGAGAGAGAAAGAAAGAGAGGGAGAGAGAGAGAGAGAGAGAGAAAGAAAGAGAGGGAGAGAGAGAGAGAGAGAAAGAAAGAGAGGGAGAGAGAGAGAGAGAAAGAAAGAGAGGGAGAGAGAGAGAGAGAAAGAAAGAGAGGGAGAGAGAGAGAGAGAAAGAAAGAGAGGGAGACTTTTGACTTTTAGGTCTTCTTTAATAATTCATTTAAAACTGAGACCTAAAATTACATTTTAAGAATAAAAAACCATTCAAGGCTACAAATTCTTACAATTTTCCATGCAGTAAATAAATAATAATAAGAAAAAGAAAAAAGTACACCTTTTTATACTCATAAATTGAATACAAAACCTCCCTGATCATCAGCTTCACATATACATCCATCCTCTCCCCACACATGAAAAAAGGACTCAACATCATTGATAAGATTGTAATAAGCATATTCCATCATTAATCTCTTTTTTATAAAACCTCTCATCATCAACACCGTGTCTACACTTTCCCTCCCTTCTACTTTATTTTTTCTTGTACACCAAATTGCTAGCTTAGCTGCACCAAACAAAAAATTAAGCAAAACCACTTTAGATTTGTTGTTTGTCGAATATTTAGGACCAAAAATAAACAATTCTTGATTAAAATTTCCTATAAAGTGTAAACTCCAATTTTCTATAAGACCTAAAATTTGCTCCAAACGTGTACACTCAATAAAAAGATGATAAACCGTTTCAGGCACCTGACAAAAAGGACAACCCTCATCATCTGAGACCTTAAGGAGTACTTTGTGTCTGTTTGTAGCTAAAATCCCATGTACAATTCTCCATTGAAGATCACCCACCCTCTTTTCAATGGGCCTTTTGTACAGGGACCGCCAGCTACCTTTCGGGGAAGAACCTGATTCAAACATCATTGTCCATTTACTGTCTCTTACATTTTTTAGATGTTGATAATTGATGGTTTTCACACAAGCTCTGTAAAGTGTTTGTCTGCTCAAAATACTAAAAATATTCAGTTCCGGAGTATCCATAGAAAGCAATTTTTTTTCATCTTCCAGCCAGTCTTCTTTCTTTATGGAAACATGCAATTCTGGAAAGTGAATATTAATTCCAGCGTTACAATTTTCCACAGGAGCAGTTTTCATAAAAAGTCTTACTGAAGCAGGAAAAGCTTCCTCAAGGTCATATAACAATTTCTTGATGAAGCGTTCAGACCTGAAGCCCATCTTTTGAGCCAGTTCCTCTGCAGATATCCAACTCAGTCCCCTGCGTAGATGGCATATTTTGGAGACTCGTGCTTTCAACATTGCCGACCTCACCGTGTCAGAACACAACTCCTCAACAGAGATAAGTGGGTTGAAAAATAGAGGCTCATCATATACCCACTGATTAGATCCATCCCATTCTCTTGAAAACGATAGAGTCTGCCATGATTGCAATACACTCTGGTAAAACACAGTTAGTCCATCCAAATGTACTCCTCCGAGAGACATAACAAATAATTGCTTGTCCAGGCCCATTCTTCTGTATTTACGCAGTAAAGCACATGCTACATCCATCCACTGTTGATGCTGATGATATAAAAGACGTTGTGCCGCTTGCAGACAGAAGACAGCAACTCGAGAAACAATGTCAATTAATCCTTGTCCTCCCTCATGGACTGGAAGATAGAGGACAGCAGCTTTTAACCAGTGTTGTCCCGTCCAAAAAAACTTAACCAGAGACTTTTGAATTTCATCTATTATATTTCTTGGTGGATCTAAAACCATCAGTTTGTGCCAAAGGGTGGAAGCTATAAGATTATTAGCTATCAGGACTCTTCCCCTATAGGATAGCTGGGGTAGCAACCATTTCCATTTAGACAACTTAACAAGCACTCCCTCTACTAAACCTTCCCAATTTTTCATCCTATATTCATCTTTTCCAAGATACACTCCTAAGAATTTAATCCCTGACTTCCCCCATTTAACATTTTCTGGGAGGTCAGGTAAAGAGCTTCCTTCAGAGCCACACCATAATGCTTCTGTTTTTTCCCAATTAAGTTTGGCAGATGATGCTCCTTCATAAATCTTTAGAGCTTCTTTTAAGCCTTGAATATCATAACTATTTCTGACCATAACAGTTATATCATCTGCATAAGCAGAGAGCTTAATAGCTTCAGCTCCTGGTTTCTCATTTACTAAAATGCCTGATAATTTTATTCTTAACAAACGAAGTAGAGGCTCTATTGCCAAAGCATACAACTGACCCGACATTGGACATCCTTGTCTTATCCCTCTTTTCACTTGAATTGGTACACTTAAACCTCCTCCAATTTTAACCATACTTACAGCATCAGTATACAATATTCTAATCCATGATAAAAATTGTTCACCCACCCCATAACACTCAAGAACTTTAAAAAGATAATGATGATCAACACGGTCGAAAGCCTTCTCTTGATCTAGCGAAAGCAAGCCAAAATCGACCTTGTACATCCCAGCGTAATCCATAATATCTCTCATTAAAAACAAATTGTCATAAATGGATCTTTTAGGTATGCAATATGCTTGGTCTTTGTGTATTAGCACATCAAGAACACATTTAAGTCTATTTGCCAAACACTTTGATAATATTTTATAATCGGCGCATAAGACAGCAACTGGTCTCCAATTTTTTAGCAGACAAAGATCTCCCTTCTTTGGGATCAAAGAGAGCACTGCTCGTTGACAACTTTTTGGTAGAACCTTTGCCTTATAACTTTCTTGTAAAACTTTAAAAAGATCTTTTCCGATTATTCCCCAGAAAGCTTTGTAGAATTCTGCTGGTATTCCGTCGATTCCTGGTGCACGACCGGATGAAAGTTGATTCACCGCATTCGTAACTTCCTCAAAAGTCAGATCAGAGTCCAAGTTCTTTGCGTTTTCTTCATCCAGCACAGGCAAGTTATTAAAAAGTTCATCTGCAACAAGATTTCCTGTGCACTCTTTGGCATATAAGTTCGCATAAAAATCAACCGCTAGTCTCCTCATTTCCACAGGATCTGAAGTCACAATTCCATCAGGTGTACGTAATGCATGCATATGATTAGTATAAAAACACTTCTTATTCAAATTAAAAAAGAATTGTGTAGGAGCATCCATATCCTTTAGAGAAACATAATGTGCTCTAACAAGAGCTTTTTTTACTTTTTCGTTTAACAGATTACTTAGCTCTTGTTTCTTCTGATTAAGATCATCTTGTAGATTTACATCATTTTGATTAATTAAACTATTCTGAATTATTGAAATATCTTTCTCTAATTTTGTCACCTCATGTTTAATATTACATGAGCTGTATGCCAGAAATTGTTGACAGAACATTTTAATCTGAGTTTTCCCTATTTCCCACCACTGAAGTAAATTATCAAAATCATTTTTTTGCTCAACCCAACAATTCCAAAACAATTTAAAATGCTCATAAAATGTACATCATGAATTAATCTGACATTAAAACGCCAGTAAAAGAATTGTGGTTTTGTTTTTGACAAAATAAGATTCACAGTAATCAGCTGATGATCAGAGATAATACATGGCGTGATATATGCCCCCATCACTCTATTACACTTATTATTCTGTATATAAAATCGATCTAAGCGTGCAGCACTAATTCGACCTAATGTCACTTTAATCCAGCTATATTGTCTCACATTTTTATTTTTTTCTCTCCACACATCTACTAACCCTAACTGAGTGATTATTGCTTTTAAAACTTTTGCAGATAAAGGATGCGGTTCTTCTCCATTCCTATCAACAACAAAATCAAGGGTGCAATTCAAATCTCCACCAACGATTACAAAATCTTCTTGTGAAAGAGAACCCAGAATATTTTTTAGCACCTCAAATAATCTAATTCTATCCCTACCAACATTTGGCGCATATATATTGATAAGAACAAAAACCACATCCTTTATTTTGGCTTTAATTAAAAGAAGCCGCCCTTTTTCTAATTCATTAATAGATAAAATGTTTGCATTTAAATCTTTGGAAAATAGTATTGCCACCCCAGCACTTACATTTGTCCCATGACTAAGAACAAACTGACCTTCAGACCACAAACCCCAATCTACCTCATTATTTATGTCACTGTGTGTTTCTTGTAGAAACATCACATTCATTTCTTTTAGTTCTATACTTTCTTTTAGCAATAACCATTTGTTCTTATCCCTAATCCCATTTACATTAAGGGACCCCACTCTGAGGACATCCATTATAAGATAGGATAGGAAAGTAGACAGAAACAGTAGTGTAAGAAGAAAAACAACACAAAGATTGAGAGCCATTGTGCACTTAATTTAGCTTACTTTTCACTGCCCGGCGTTTAGTCCGGACTGGTTTTACTCCTTGCCTAATTGCTGTTAGGTACTTTTTTAATCGAAACCTTTTCTGCTGCGTCAGTACTTCTAGGCTACATTCTTGTCTTGCTTTCATAACTGATAACACAAATTTATCTAGATCGGGAAAAAATGTACCAATCTCAACTTTTCTTCCTTTTGTCTCATCCAAGAAAACATTAATCTGCTCAGGCGAATACAAATCACTTCCACAATTAGCCACATCAAAATCGGCACATGAATCATCATCTCTACAACTCTCTTCAGTTTCTTCTGACAGATCATCCATATCTTCACTTTGCTCATCATGCACTTCTTTATCCTGCACTAGATCACCACAAACTGCTCCCTTACCAACAACCAGAGGTGGAAAGTAACGAATTACATTTACTCGCGTTACTGTAATTGAGTAGCTTTTTTGTGTACTTGTACTTTTTTAAGTAATTTTTTTAATCTGTAATTTTACTTTTACTTAAGTATATTTTGTGGGAAGTATTGTACTTCGCTACATTTTAAAACACATTCGTTACTGAGTAAAAAAAAATCGCTCCGTGGAAACAACTGCAGCAAATAATGGGCAGAAGAAGAAACTGGCGCTAAAATCACCAGAAAGATGCAGACGAACAAGACAGACGTTAATGGTGCAGACCCAGCTGAAAACCAAACCCGTCGTATTCTGCTGAAGTTGAACTCGAAGGAAATGAAGTAAACCCCTGGCCATATATTCATGCTCTATTATGCAGTGTAAGCTGTGTTTGCCTCGGGAGACCGAACTAGCAGCGTATAACATCTCGACATCGCCCGTCGCAAGCATGTAGAGGTAACGTAAGGTAAATACTTACATCGTTGCATTGGTGGTTAAAATGAAGCTTTGACGGTTTAGCAAAAGGTTTTTCACAAATGAGCCAAAAAGACAGTGGTGTAGGTCGTCAAAAATATAGTAATGTTGTCTGCGAAAATATAGTAATTGTTGTTTTAACGATGTGCGATTTGACATTATCAGTATTTTGCTTAAAACCAAACAAATCACTCTAAACAGTGTGCCGTGAAATCTAGTAACGTTAGATAAGACTAATCCGTATGAGGCGCCGCCTAGGATTTAAATCAAACTTCGCTTATCAACACACACAAAACACGTGCATATACACCTATAAACACTCGCACATACATTGATAATGGGCGAGTGTTTATAGGTGTATATGCATGTAAGTTTATATGTATGTGCGAGTGTTTATAGGTGTATATGCACGTGTTTTTTGTGTGTTGATAAGCGAAGTTTGATTTAAAAAAGTATTATTCTAATCCGCGTGCATATGGAGTGCTTTCTTTCACTGCGTGATTCAGTCTGTTGAAATGCGTTTAGAATGATCACAAAATTGAAGATATAGAAGCAGTAAATTTATATATTTATATCATTTAATATAGTAAGTCAACGTCACACGAAGAATGCCGTTTTTCTCAAAAAATCACCATGATTACATAGGCCTGTAGTTTTGCTTTTTACACAGTTCAAAAACAATAAGTTAATTAAGAGACTTACGTTTTAGACACCATATTGCCTGTTTTTGCTATATTTCGACAACAAAAATAATTCCAAACACAGTTTTGCTCTGACTCTGAGCAATGACGTGTTTTGTTCCTGAATGTATTAACCGTTTAAATGATTCTGTTCAATCGCAATGACTCACTTATCAGTGACTTGCTGACACCTACTGGTGGTTCTAATTTAACATTTAAAGTATCTTTTTATTTTTTTTATTTCAAATGACTATTTAACATTTGTGACCCTGGCCTGGAGCACAAAACCAGTCTTAAGTCGCTGGGGTATATTTGTAGCAATAGCCAACAATACATTGTATGGGTTAAAATTATACATTTTTCTTTTATGCCAAAAATCATTAGCATATTAAGTAAAGATCATGTTCCATTAATATATTTTGTAATTTCCTACTGTAAATATATCAAAATAGAGCTTAATTTGAACAACTTTAAAGGAGATTTTCTCAATATTTGGATTTTTTTGCTCCCTCAGATTCCAGATTTTCAAATATTGTCCGATCATAACAAACCATACATCAATGGAAATATGATTTATTCAGCTTTCAGATGATGTATAAATCGCAATTTAGGAAAATGGACCCTTATGATTTTGTGGTTCAGGGTCACATTTTATGTCTTATTTATCAAAACATTATTTCTGCATTTGTAACTGCAGGCTAAATGCATTCATGTCAGTGTAAATACATCTATGCCACTTCAGATGAAGCTTCTGCATTTCCTCTGCATTGCAAAGATGCATTTTGTTGATACTGATTTAATTTCCCTGGTAACAGCCTAAATGTGTTATTATTCTAATTAACCGATTACTTTAATTAAAAACTCCTAGTTTGAGATTTATAGGCCCATATCCCAGGTGTGTCAAACTCAGTTCCTGGAGGGCCACAGCCCTAAAGAGTTTAGTTCCAACCCTGCTCCAACACACACACCATGTAGTTTTCAGATAAGCCTAAATGATTAGTTTAGCTGTATCAGATGTGTGTAATTAGGGTAATATCTACACTGTGTAGGGCTGTGGCCCTCCAGGTACTGAGTTTGACACCTTTGGTCTATCCCATTTTTCCCTCCCACTGTTAAAATGTAACTAAGTACTTTTTACTCTGAGTAAATTTTAAATGAGCTACTTTTTACTTTTACTTGAGTATATTTTTAGACTGGTACTTTTACTTGTACTTAAGTAAAATTTCAGTAATGTAATGGTACTTTTACTTGAGTAGAATATTTTTGTACTCTTTCCACCTCTGCCAACAACATCACTACAACTTGGAACCTCATCATCATGCACAATATTTTCAGAAACTTGCCTTACCTCAGTGTTAATGTCAGTCTTTTCAGGTTGTTGTGGTGTACTTTCCGTCACAATCTGAGGCTCATCCGATGGGCCTTCTCCTTCAGGATTACGCGCTTTGTGCGGACAAGAGAAACGTTTATGTCCAATGTCCCCGCATTCAAAGCACCGCAAAGTCTCCGTACTAGCATACAACATGTATGAGCTCTCTCCATGAGATACACGAAACGACACATCGAGCGTTTTAGTGGGAGAGCTCAAGAACATGTACGCGTGTCTCCTAAACGATAGCACGTGTTTTAGTGCAACATTTTTGCAACCTAACGGAATCTCTTTTACAGCGCCGACTATTTTACCAAATCTAGTCAGTTCTCTAATGATACCCTCATTACCAATAAACGGGGGCACATTAGAGATTATTACTTTCGTTGCCGGGGCCGACAACGGTGTGATAGGCACGAACGCTTCATTAATCCATATGCCGCTTTCAATCAAATCTTTCACCTGCTTTTCATTTTTGAGAAAGACCACAACAGCCTTATTCATTCTTGAAGCAGAGCTAATGTTTGCATGACCAACTTTGTCACCTACAGCCAGAAGAACATCTTCGATCGAAGTATTCAACTCCGGTGTACACCTGAAACCAGTGGCGGCTGCTGGTCTTTCAAAGAGGGGAAGCTCATTTTTGGCCAACATCATAAAAATTTACCATTTATACCTAAATTCTGCCCAACATTCCTTTTCAAGAAAATTTTCTAGCCTACTGTATGTATGAATGAATGAATGAATGAACAAACGATCTAAAAAAAGATATTAAACTCGAAATATGGGAATTAGGTTGAACTGAAACAAGGAATCTGGGTGAAATGTATGATGAAAATTGGCTAGCAATTTCACCAAGCAAATACCAAGAAATAGGTTGCAGCAGTTTGTCTTTCGACTACACTTCCGCGATGGGACTGAGCTCGAATAGCTTCAGTGTCAGTGACTTTTATAGTACAAAATCGCTGTCAATCAAAAGGAGATGCAGTCTTTCGACAGACCCTCCAATCATCACGCAGACGCTCGGAGTCCGGGCCAGCCCACTCCTCCATTCATCCCAGAGACGCTGAGCGTCCGTGGGCGGGACATAATCGCAGCATTATCCAATGACCGTCTTGTTTCTAAGCACTGAAAAAAACTGTTTAAAGCAGCCCCATTGAAGTCAATGGACGCTGGGCTTCAACAGAGTAATGCACTGTACGCTACGGGAATGAATGAGAAGGAAATCGAGTCAGCCGACCTAAGTAGCTGATTCTGAACGAAATTGTTTTCGTTCGAGATGAACGTGTTTTAACGCATTTTTAGTCAATAAAATGTTAACATAATAGTACATATATTTGACCATTCATTTTTTGACAATTATAGGGGAAGCTGAGCTTCCCTTGCAGTCTTAAAGAAATCGCGTCTGCCTGAAACCATTCCGGAGGGTAAGAGGCGACGCTCCCCCCGCGGGGGTAGACGTCATGCTGCCTCAAACACACACCACACAATATACCAATAACCCTACCCTACTTACTAAAACTGTGTTCAAAAAAAATAAAATAAATAAATGAAAATAAATAAATAAATAGGAAAAGCCAAGAGATAAATCAATTGAGAAAAAATAGCAAACGCTCTCCCACACGTGTCTCTCACACACGCACCCACTCCCAACATCCACTCCGAGAGAGAGAGAGAGAGAGAGAGAGAGAAAGAACGAACAAAAGAAAGAACGAACGAATGAACGAAAGAAAGAAGAAGAAGAAAGAAAGAAAGAAAGTGCACTGTTTCAGCGACAGGAAAGTTTGAGAGTCCCACAAGACTAAACCTAAAACTAAGAAAGAAGCGACACTATTCTTTCTGTCTTTCAGGAAAATGCAGATCTAGTAACGGTCAGATTTGAACATCAGCACATGCATGTTTGTCATGTTGTCTGAAGCCTCTCCTCACAGGCGTTCTGCTCCAGATCTGGTCACGGTGTAAACCGGAGTGAGTGTGAATGAGTGTAATCTTGTCCTTCCTTCTCACGGACTCCACCCCGTCGACTCTCCTCTCTCTCACTCTCTCGATTCGACTCGTCCTCTCATCACAGCTGTCATATCTCAAGCAGAGCGACGTGAGGGGATGTAATTCTCAGTGACAGCTGTGCTGTTTAAATGCAAACACATGCATAATCCTGCAGCCAAAGCATGCGCTCTGATCCTGGAGCATCCTAATGTTGCCCAAAATCAGCTCAAAAACACATTTCCTTTTAAAATGCTAGAAGAATTACATCATTCAGTAAATTATTTGCTAACTTGAAATTTGCTTACTTGGAATTATGTACAGTATTTTCCGGAATATAAGTCATGTTTTTTTTCTGAATGTTCTGCAACTTCTATACAGTAATGCAATAAACGTCAAGCACACAAAACATCACAAAGCTCATACATTGACCCATGTGAATGAAGTGTGTGGTGTGTGTGTGTGTGTGCGTGCGTGTGTGTGTGGTGTGTGTGTGTGTGCGTGTGTGTGTTTGTGTGTGGTGTGTGCGTTGTGTGTGTGTGTTGTGTGTGTGTGTGTGTGTGTGTGTGTGGTGTGTGTGTGAGAGTGTGTGTGTGGTGTGTGTCGCGTGCGTGTTGTGTGTGTGTGTGTGTGCGGTGGTGTGTGTGCGTGTGTGTGGGTGGTGTGTGCGTGTGTGCGTGTGTGTGTGTGTGGTGCGTGCGTGCGTGCGTGCGTGCGTGCGTGCGTGTGTGTGTGTACATGAGCACAAGTTTATTTGAATAGCGTGTTTCCTACACGCCAGCCGGTGGTTTCAGTTCACTTTGATTTCATTTAAGTTTGCTGATTAAATATACGTCGTTTATGTTCATTATGAATGCAACTATAATTATTGATGGTTTTATGTTTATATTTGTTATTACTGTTTTGTTTTTATTAATTTATTTGACCTAAAAATAAATTAGCTACAATATTTATTGTTTAAAATGATTGCAATTATGTATGTTCATATATTTTCAAACAATTTTGAGGGATAAAATGAAGCTCACCCAGATGATAATTCTCTACTCAAAGGTTGAAGGTTTGATTTATTTTATTGTATTTTTTTATTTTATGAGAGTTTTGCATTGCTACAGTTTTTGTTCTTGTACATTTTTTTTATGTTTTTGTCAGTTCTGGATCTTGACATCTCGTTATCACCATCTAAATCAAATCAATTTACATCAGCTATAATAGAGAGTGAAAACCGTATGTGCTCGCTCCTTAAGTTTGCTTTAATATTCATTCAATAAAGTGAAGAGAAAAGTATACCTGATAAAATAAATATATAAATACACAAAAGCTAAACATAAACATAAGTGTGTTCCACCGATTACTAAACAAATAAACAATCACATGGAGTTAAACCATCATGAGATTGAGTAAATGATTTTCAGTATCCCTCCAGTGTTACCTTTCTCCACAGATGAAACACACACTCGTGATATACTGTAGTACGCATTCCCAGCCCTGTTTGACTTACACAGGAGCCGAGGAGGAAGCTGAGCGCATTAACACGGTGAGAGTACAAACAAGCAGATCTGCAGCGCAGCAGAAGCTCTTCCCCGGGCTATTCTCCATTCTGCTATGTAGACATTTCTCTGTGCTGAGTCTTACAGAAGTATGAATATGAAAACTGGTGTCGAAACAGTTTTCATTGTGTAGAAGCTGGCTTCCGT